>JANAVB010014600.1:9035059-9065016 GCA_029216955.1 Iris pallida
CTCCAAATGATGCCAATTAATAGCCGGTCTAGGTGTTGCAAGAGGCCAGCCAGAGCTCCTAATTTTGTCGGAGCACCTACTCTATTCTATTGCGCATGTCACCAGAAGGAAAAAAAAGAAGAAGAAGATATTTTATTCGCAGTTTGTAACCGCGGATAGTTAGTTCGAACGAGGAGATCAATGGCCGACCGCCACGTCGGTTGACGGTCACGTTCGCGATTTCAAACCACAAACAACGTAGTGTGGTCACGTCCGCGATTACAAACCAAGAACAACGTAGCAGTTTCGGAAAAAAAAAGGGGCAACATTCGTAATTATTCTATAACCAAGAAGTGTGCAATGCACAAAATAGTTCATAACTCAGGATCCCTCAACTATCGATGTATAGTAAAAACTAGAGGATACCAAATTTAACTATATGCTATTGACTACATAATGTAACAATCTGTGTATTTATCATGTACGAGAGATTATCATATTAAAATTATCAATACATAAACCGTACATCATTTGGTCAATCATCTTAGCATTATTGTTGACTAGTATATATCACTGGAATTCGAACTCCTGACCACTCGGACCACATGCATCTCTCTTAACCACTAGGCTAGCTAGAGGTCATTTGCAACAGCTTCCTTATATACTAGTATTACCATGTTATTATATATATTATTTTACAACTATTTAGGAATACCAAATAACAGTTTCGGTAATAAGTTACTTGCTTCTATTTAACTTTAATAAATAATTTTAATTAGTAAACATATGCAATGGTATAGTTGAAAAGAAAACAAATTTACGATGAAACTCAATTTTGCATTACATAGTAGTATAGATTTATTGTTATATAGCATAATTTTAACTTGATATCGTCAACTATTTAAAACTTTCAAGTTAATATCCTAAATTTTAATATCATACTAATTAGGCTTAATTGCTACTTGATACCCTCAACTATTACCGTTTTTCAACTTTGTACTCTAAACTTTTTTCGTAACAACTTGATACCTCAACTATTTTTTTTTCAATTTAATACCTAACATTTTGAAAAATCCCAAAATGCCCTTATCCCTTCCCTCCCTCCACCCTCCCCCCTGCTAGCTCCGGCCGTACCCCTACCCCCCCTCTCCTGGCTTCCGGCCAACCTCCCTCCCCCCCCTCTTCGCTTCCGGGCCACCCCCTGCTGTAACGACCCGCTCCGCCCTAGCGGAACGTCGATCCAAACGGAAAGTGCAACGACTCAAACGAGCCGTCGACCCGAAGAGTTGGCATCGACCGGATGAAGAATCGATGCAAGGCTTACATTGGCCCGTCAAGATGAATCCAGACTTAGACTTTCAAAGGCGCACTCGGAGTATCGTTCGGCCGATGCGAACATCGCTAAGGTGGGTGGCTCCGATGAACCCGTCTGTGCTTAGCCTAGACACATAACAATGCGGACACTATCACGAGAATCGCTAGACGTTAACCCGCGCATGCTAATAAATGACTCAACGCACCTAGCTAAGGGAATAATCCCATCTTGCATGCTTGTTTAGAACATGGAAAAGAACTCGGCAAATATAGAAACTCTCGCACCGCGCTCTACGCTCGTGCTACGGCACAAGCTTACGTTCAAGTCCCGTACGCGTTCAACAATGAAACAATGAATGGATTACAACAATGAAATGGGAAGACTATCAACATAGTCGTTCCGAGTATAGTATAGCAACATTGAAAGACTATGGGACCGATGGGTCGCCAAGGCGACTCCCGCACTGGGAGTTGCGTAATGCGTGAATGAATGAATCAACGAATGAATGAACGAATGAATAAATACGTGAAACATGAATGAATGAACGAACAAGTGAAAGAAAGAAATGAAAGAGTAAATACAAGATAAGACATGAAAGACGTTAGCGACAGGTATGACGGGCACGTGCAACGGGGCTCGCTACCCGCGCTGCACGGACGCCAACCTGGTCGATAACGCATTATGGCTCAAGACAGCCGATATGTTAAATGACAAGTAAAATACGAAATGGTCGTGGACAAACGGCACGGACGATGGGGGGAATACCGTGGCTGTCTTGAGGAAGGATTCTGCGGCACGGGCGATGGGGGGAATACCGTGGCCGGCCTAGGTGGAATCAGACATGGGGCTTACGGGCTGCTTTGAGTGGGGGCTCGGCCACTCAAAGAGACGTAAGGCCAAGCATTTCAAGAAACTATCAAGGTGTACCAGCTATTACGCTTCGATAGGTGAGAATGCCCACGTGATATGTCCAAAATGGCTTGTAAAGCCAGCGACCCATGCATGTAGATTAAGTGGACTATGCTGGTGGCAATCCACGTGCAAGTTCTTACATTGAAACAAGTAGTCTAAGTTAACTAAATGAAGTGTCTCCTGAACATGCTCGAATTATAACACTCCTGAACATGCCCGAAATGTAACACTCCTGAACATGCTTGCAAAGTAACATCCTGAACATGAACATGCTCGAAATGTAATATGCCTGAACATGCTTGAAATATAACACCCTGAACATGCTGGAAATGTGCCTCCTGAACATGCTCGAAACGTAACACTCTGAACATGCCTGCGACGTGGATGAACATGCCTACGACGCGCTAGAACCCGAGACACGGACACGCCCGTAACATTGAATGTTTACATGAATTCACGAAATGTTATTACACATGAACTGTTGACTAACTTGGTTTACTTGGACAGGGAAGGCCGGACGGTAAGTATGGGTAAGTCGTGCATGTATTTTAATGCAGACATTTGAATTTGGCAACACGATATGGGTTACGATATATGCCATGAAACTGATCCTAAGACAAGATTAGAAAGACAATGAACGATAGACGGTGCACGAAAGTAAATGCAACGTGTTTGGTAATGATAGCATTGTGGGCGAGCTAGTCTCCCCACCAGTGCATAACAATGTACTGATAACCCCACAGTCTGCTTGCAGGAAGCAGGAGACGTCGGCGGGTGCAGAGCTTTCCTCGTACGTGCTAAGGCGCAGAGCTATCTCTTGAGCCTTGGAGCGTTGCAAGGAGCTGGAGCACCATATACAGGACATAATGTATCGGAACATCGCCATGTATCATTCCATCTTGTAAACCACTTAGCACGCCTTTTTATGTTTCAGAGAGAGAGCTCGAGCGATTTGTAATATCGGCCTAGCACCGCTTGTAACCTTCTTGAATATTAATAAAGAGTTCGAATTCGCTTCTACTTGTGTTTATTACTTTCCGCTGCAATGGGGACACTCTGTGCGACTCTGTGGCCTAGCTCGAATCGGCCGTTTCTGGACTTGGCCTTGCACGGGCACAACCTAGGCCCGTGCGGCATCACGCCTTAGCGAGGACGATCGCTCCTACGGGAGCAGGGCGTGACATATTGGTATCAGAGCACGGCTTTACGTCCTTGGACTTCACATCGAATTTTCAGTTTTGAAAGCTCGTTAGAAAAAAAATAAAGAAGTATACGCTCTCTCTCATGTACCTTGGGATGTTCCATACAATAAGTCTAATACTTTCAAAAGCTCGTACAAGTACTCGGTTGAACGGGATCGATAGACGAAGGCCTTTGTGCCAAACCACGACAGACTTGAGTTGAAGGAAAACTAAAATGCTAGAAGTTAGCAAACACAAGGCTTGCTTGAATAACTTTACGCTAACAATGTCGAACGATGTTAAACTTGACTCGATAGAGAACATATGCTAAGTTAACATGTCGCGTGCGTGCCTGACTAGTCTTGCGTCGACCTAGCAAGTGAGCGTGCAAACTCAAATATAGTCCGCACGAGATGGTTATGCGGCACAACTTAGTCCGTGTGTCGTGCACCTTGACTTCTGGTGCAATCGAGTTGCGAGCGATATTAAGTACCGCTCGGTCGGGAACGGAGATACACTTAGAGTGTATATCGATAGGAATGCTATCAACTAATGCTTAGGCGTGCACGAAAGATTGGCTTGGATTTTGAGGATTAGCCTGATCGACTTAGTACGTCGAGGCGACGTGAGCGATTACGCTAGAGATTCGTCGAACGAATCTGAAGGATGTCTTAGCGCATGACGCGAACATGATTGAGGACTAGATTATATGGCTTGAATTCGAGTGGTGTATGTGATAGGTTTGGAAGAAGAATAAGAATGAGTGTCGACGACTAGTCAAGTGGCTCGAACCCTGAGTGGTGTATGGACGTTATAGAAATTGTTCGAGCGAGACTACAAGATATACGGATAGAACGGCTATGTCGGCGAGGCGATGCGATCGCGCAAAGCCTTAGAACGTGTCACGCTTAGTTGATCGTGACTTCGAATGTCCCGAACGAGATGTCGTTCAGACAACTTGTGAATAGGCAACGCATGTTAGAAAACGATTCGGAACGATGAATGAAAGTGAATGGTCTTGATCGAGGAAACTTAGAGGATCGTGCGTACGATTTCGAATTGATTCAAATGAATTGTGACTTGAGTTTGAACAACGATCTTGAAACTAGCTTGAGGAATAGCAGTTGAACTTGATCTTGAATATTAAATAAAATTGTGGAATATCCAACTCGGACAAACAGCATCAATGTACGACTCGAAATTGGTTGTAAGGGAAGATCGTCAGGTTACGCATATCGTCGATGGTATTGAGGCGTATCAAAGATCGATATGCGATAACTCGGGGGTACTCTGATTCGGCAAATGACGATCGTGCAAATATCATTGTTCCGTTGGAAGCTATACTTGGGATGTTGAAACGTGTCGAGGAAAATATAGACTTGGCTCGAGGATTTTCTAGTTGAACGCATGACGGTCGGACTATCGAGTAGAGATCTCGGCTTGGATGAAGATGAAATGTTTGGATTGCTTCGACGATAACCCCAACGTCGACATTCTTGTCTTATGCGAGCGCAACTCCAGCCTCGCACATGCGTTGCGCCGATAGGACGATCACTCCGCGTGAGCGCTGGTATGGTGATTCATACAGCGGGGGTGATTGAACTAGTATGGCGTGGCAATTTGTGTGCTTCGACTTGTGGTTTGCTGCGAAGGTGACTTGAGAATGATTCAGTGTGCTTGATGATTAAGCTTGAGGATTGCGTAGGTCCAATCCGCGTATCGAGAATGAATTAGTCTGGACCCAAACAAGAGTTACGTCCCGATGAGAATGATTATTCCACGGGAGCGTAGCATGGTGATTCATGAACCACCGTGGATAATCGGACTCGCGTGAGATTGGGGCGCAACATATTGTCAAGTTAGATGAACTCGTGATCGAATACGTGAATTGGTTAGAATGGATATGTGAAGTATGTCAATTTAGTCATTTGAATGGATTTGAATTCGTTACGGTGTGCGACGAATACATTGATGCGAATAGGTGATCCTGCTTGATGTTTAGAAATCTGAGTGACGCGAGCTTGGGTAGAAAATCCCGTACTACCGACTTTGGTTTGACCCTAGGATTGGGGTCAGTGTTGGCATTATTGTTGGGGAACTATGATTCCAATCCTGACATTGACTTAGCCTCGAAAAGATGGCCTAGCGGGTAGGCAAGATGCCCTGTTTCATGAGTTATCAATCGAAGGATTGATCTTGAGGATTGGCATGGATGGATAGTGTGAATCACAAATATAGGAATACCCCTCACGAGATTCGGCTGACATGCATATATTCAGGGACGCTTGAGTATGTGCACGATGCGACTCGAGTGAGAATGACAAATTTCTAGATCATGCGGCTTGGCTGAATGCATGTATTTTGGGGACGCTTGGAATGCGTGCACGATCCAGCCAAGTGATACATTTTGTTCAAGCAAGACTTGAGGAATGGGAGAGTGTCGAAGATCTTGAAATTGCGTTAAGTAAAGGATCGATACTAGTACGAGCGTGGCTCGGAATCAAAGAAACGTGTAAGCGGAGTGTGCGTGAACGACAACGAGATTGGCCCTAAACAAGTGAATGATATAGAATCGATATCGTGCAAATAAAAGTTGGTATAACGAATTGGACCATTGATAGGAAGATATACTCGAGGATAGTGTAATACTTAGTCTTGAATCGGACGAAAATTACATAGACTTGGTCGACCCCGCTAAGTAGAAATCATACTGATTTCGTGGACACAAACGCTTGAGAAGCGAATCCGGTCATCTCGATGACCGAGATAAACGAAAGTGAGTTTGCCTCAGCCTACGACCCTCGTATTTGACGAATTACAATGTGCCTCGTGCGAATATTTTCGTCCCATGACACAGAGAAATAGCAACCAAGACGAAGAAACACTTGAATTGAATAAGTACAATCAACTATAAAATGAATGAAAGAATATTCAATAAAATCGACCAAACGCGTGCGACACGGAACTTAGAAAGATATCAAGTATGGTTCGATTCCATCGAACGATAGAGCCGTTCGAAGAAATTGTCTAAGAAATACGACGACACGAGTTAAGGAATGATAGGATGACCTGCACTCAAGAAGTCTCGAGGACGAGACTTATTTTGAGTGGTGTATTATGTAACGACCCGCTCCGCCCTAGCGGAACGCCGATCCAAACGGCAAGTGCAACGACTCAAACGAGCCGTCGACCCGAAGAGTTGGCATCGACCGGATGAAGAATCGATGCAAGGCTTACATTGGCCCGTCAAGATGAATCCAGACTTAGACTTTCAAAGGCGCACTCGGAGTATCGCTCGGCCGATGCGAACATCGCTAAGGTGGGTGGCTCCGATGAACCCGTCTGTGCTTAGCCTAGACACATAACAATGCGGACACTATCACGAGAATCGCTAGGCGTTAACCCGCGCATGCTAATAAATGACTCAACGCACCTAGCTAAGGGAATAATCCCATCTTGCATGCTTGTTTAGAACATGGAAAAGAACTCGGCAAATATAGAAACTCTCGCACCGCGCTCTACGCTCGTGCTACGGCACAAGCTTACATTCAAGTCCCGTACGCGTTCAACAATGAAACAATGAATGGATTACAACAATGAAATGGGAAGACTATCAACATAGTCGTTCCGAGTATAGTATAGCAACATTGAAAGGCTATGGGACCGATGGGTCGCCAAGGCGACTCCCGCACTGGGAGTTGCGTAATGCGTGAATGAATGAATCAACGAATGAATGAACGAATGAATAAATACGTGAAACATGAATGAATGAACGAACAAGTGAAAGAAAGAAATGAAAGAGTGAATACAAGATAAGACATGAAAGACGTTAGCGACAGGTATGACGGACACGTGCAACGGGGCTCGCTACCCGCGCTGCACGGACGCCAACCTGGTCGATAACGCATTATGGCTCAAGACAGCCGATATGTTAAATGACAAGTAAAATACTAAATGGTCGTGGACAAACGGCACGGGCGATGGGGGGAATACCGTGGCCGTCTTGAGGAAGGATTCTGCGGCACGGGCGATGGGGGGGGGGGGAATACCGTGGCCGACCTAGGCGAAATCAGACATGGGGCTTACGGGCTGCTTTGAGTGGGGGCTCGGCCACTCAAAGAGACGTAAGGCCAGGCATTTCAAGAAACTATCAAGGTGTACCAGCCATCACGCTTCGATAGGTGAGAATGCCCACGTGATATGTCCAAAATGGCTTGTAAAGCCAGCGACCCATGCATGTAGATTAAGTGGACTATGCTGGTGGCAATCCACGTGCAAGTTCTTGCATTGAAACAAGTAGTCTAAGTTAACTAAATGAAGTGTCTCCTGAACATGCTCGAATTATAACACTCCTGAACATGCCCGAAATGTAACACTCCTGAACATGCTTGCAAAGTAACATCCTGAACATGAACATGCTCGAAATGTAATATGCCTGAACATGCTTGAAATATAACACCCTGAACATGCTGGAAATGTGCCTCCTGAAAATGCTCGAAACGTAACACTCTGAACATGCCTGCGACGTGAATGAACATGCCTACGACGCGCTAGAACCCGAGACATGGACACGCCCGTAACAATATTGAATGTTTACATGAATTCACGAAATGTTATTACACATGAACTGTTGACTAACTTGGTTTACTTGGACAGGGAAGGCCGGACGGTAAGTATGGGTAAGTCGTGCATGTATTTTAATGTAGACACTTGAATTTGGCAACACGATATGGGTTACGATATATGCCATGAAACTGATCCTAAGGCAAGATTAGAAAGACAATGAACGATAGACGGTGCACGAAAGTAAATGCAACGTGTTTGGTAATAATAGCATTGTGGGCGAGCTAGCCTCCCCACCAGTGCATAACAATGTACTGATAACCCCACAGTCTGCTTGCAGGAAGCAGGAGACGTCGGCGGGTGCAGAGCTTTCCTCGTACGTGCTAAGGCGCAGAGCTATCTCTGGAGCCTTGGAGCGTTGCAAGGAGCTGGAGCACCATATACAGGACATAATGTATCGGAACATCGTCATGTATCATTCCATCTTGTAAGCCACTTGGCACGCCTTTTTATGTTTCAGAGAGAGAGCTCGAGCGATTTGTAATATCGGCCTAGCGCCGCTTGTAACCTTCTTGAATATTAATAAAGAGTTCGAATTCGCTTCTACTTGTGTTTATTACTTTCCGCTGCAATGGGGACACTCTGTGCGACTCTGTGGCCTAGCTCGAATCGGCCGTTTCTGGACTTGGCCTTGCACGGGCGCAACCTAGGCCCGTGCGGCATCACGCCTTAGCGAGGACGATCACTCCTACGGGAGCGGGGCGTGACACATGCCCCGCCCCGCACCCCCCTTCCCAGTCTCCCGGCCCCTCCTCCCGCTGCCGAGCCCTAGGGAGAGGCGGGAGCGGGCGGGCGGCCGGAGCGAGGGGGGGGGGGGGGATGGCCTGAAGCGAGCGGGTGGGGGTGCGGGTGGGCGGCCGGAGCTAGCAGAGGGGGGAGGGGGGGCGAAGCGAGCAGGGAGGAGGGAGGTTAGGGGTAGGAGCATTTTTGTCCAAAATAATATCCGGGTATCAAGTTGTTACAAAAAAGAGTTTATGGTACAAAGTTGAAAAATGGTAATAGTTGAGGGTATCAAGTTGCAATTAAGCCTACTAATTACTATCCTCAACTATTGCATGATTTTAAGTTGATATAGTCTGTCATTCATGATTTCATGGATTAATTTTTTTCGTTTCAACAAAAATAAATAATAATTTTTGGACCAAATTACTCTCTCTCTCTCTCTCTCTCTCTCTCTCTCTCTCTCTCTCTCTCTCTATATATATATATATATATATATATATATATATATATATATATATATATATATATATATATATATATATATATATATATATATATATATATCAGAAGACCAAAGAAAGCTTACGTAATTACCTAACAGTCTCTAATAAATCTAATGAGTAAACACATGCAAGAATATATTTTTAAAAATCACGGTGAAACTAAACTTTTATTATTATTATTACTATTATAATTATAATTGTGATTATAGTTATAATAATAATTATTATTATTATTAGTGTCTGTGTGTATATATATATATATATATATATATATATATATATATATATATATATATATATATATATATATATATATATATATATATATATATATATATATATATATATATATATTTTTTTTTTTTTTTGTATATATATATATATATATATATATATATATATATATATATATATATTTTTTTTTTTTTTTTTTTTTTGTATATATATATATATATATATATATATATATATATATGCAAGTTGTAGAGATATTTAATCATGTTGATTGTCTTGAAAGCGACAATGTAGTATATTATTCAGTACAGAACTCAAGAAATTATTAATTACAATTATTCTCTTACCAAAATTTATATTTGTCGCAATAATATTTTTGAGATATGTACTTCAGTAACCTATATTTCAATACAACCGAATTACATGACACTGTAACAAACCCAACTACATGACACTATAACAAACCCGTATAACTGTTTTTTATTTTATTTTTATATTTTTTATATTTGTCAACCCATCCTAGCCCACTCTTTAGTGTGTTGAACCTTAATAAAATTTTGTAATATTTTTGAAATAGTTAAAATTAGAATTTGTTATAAATATACATTGAATATTTTTAATTAGGAGTAGTTGGATTAAATATATAGTTAAGCTATTAATTAGAATCAATTTTTTTTTAATTTTTGAGATATTTAGTTTGGGTCTTAAAATTGATCGATATTAGAGTTTGGATCTCAAAATCACTGTTTACATAGACTAATGAATAGTGATTCCAAGACCCAAATCATAAAATTAGTCAATTTCTAGACGCAAATCCTAATAGTCATATACATGTGACATCCTAAAACTAAATAATCCGACTGTTTGTTTTTTCTTTTGAGGCAAAAAAAATAATATCTATATTTTTAAAAAATTAAAGAAAAATTAAAATTATATTAAAATTAATTAAATATAATTTAATAGAGAGATTATTTTGACAAATTACCTAACATTCAAATTTTCATTATGTCATCAACATATGATTAGAATGATGTATATTATAGTATTACTCCAACAGAAGCACTCTAAAATGACATTTGGCTTATAAGGAATCATACTTATTATTGATTCTAAAAAAAATTCAAAAACTTTGCTGATCCAGAACGCTACTATAAGCATGGAATAAAAACAAAAAAAAAATGTACATATAAAACTAAAAATAGGTGTCCATATATAATTAATAATGACGTGAGCATAATTAATATGTATTAAATTTATAATATAATAACAACAAATATACTCTTCCCAAAAGGGGAAAAAAACAACGAAATTGAAGTCCGAACAAATTTCTTAATTTTTAAAAATTTAAAATTTATTCCCAAAATACCCACCCATTTCCTTCATAGAGCCATGCTCTCTCCGGCGACCTCCACTCCTTTGCAGCTGAGCGACCGGAGCAGCTTCCACGAGGCGCACTGCTCCGCCGCCGCCGCCGCCGGCGGAGGTGAGTTCCGGCGCCTCTGCCGGATCCGGATCTCGCTCATCTCCATCGCCGCCGGGACCCTCACCGACCCGAAAGCCATCAAGTACCACTTCGGCCGGGCCCTCGCCGGGTCCGGGTCCGCCGCCCGCCTCAGCCTCCGGTAGCCGGAGGCGGAGCTCGGGTCCCAGAAGCAGACGGTCGGCCGGTCGCCCATCGAGCTCGACCGCCGGTGGTCGGACTCGGGGAGGGCGTCGGCGGCGCTGGTCCGGCCGGTTTTGGCGGGAAGGTGCCCCGGAGCGCGGAAAGGAAGCAGCTTTCCTCCGGAGATGACGTCGGTGGCGGCGCACATGGCGTCGCCGGCGGCGGACGAGGAGAGGAACTCGAAAGGCTCCGCCGGGGCGTCGGCGAGGTCGGAGAGGGAGACGGCGGAGTCCTCGCCGTCCGATTCTCCGTCGAGGAGAACCATTGGTAGGGGTGTTTTGGGAAGAGGTGGGGGTATTCTGGGAAGAGAGAGAGAGAGAGAATAGTTTTGGTGCTCCCGTTGTTGGTAGCGATGGCGGCAATGGTATTTAAAGGGGGAGGAGGGCAAAATCGGAACTGAAGGGAGTGTTTTTGCGGTTATTACGGATTTGCCATTGGTTTGTTTTAAATTAATTGCAAACCGAGGGGGCAAAGTATCTGGTGCTGTTTTAAAGTAAGTGGGGGGCTTCTTCACTCTTTTAACTGCTAATGTTTCAATGTAAGTGAGAATGGAAGTGTTGTGAAGCGACCTTTAGGCTGTGTTTGGCAGGAACGATGGAAAAGTGGAAGGAAGAGAAAAAAGAGAGATATATTTTTCTTTCACATGAAAAGGAAAGAATATTTTATTCCTTTGTGTTTGGTAGCAAAAATGGAAAAGATAAGAGATGCATTTTTCTTTGTTTGGTATGAAAGAAAAAGTGGAAGGAAAGAAAGTAAAAAAAAATATAGGATTTACCAATTCTACCCTCAACTAAAAACACTTATTTACCATTTGACTTCATAAATAATTTTTAAATAATACATTTATATGGGGGTATAAATGTTAATTAATACAAGCCTTCACTTTTGCTTCTACGTTTTCTCCCACTTTTGGGGATTGGATTTCTTAGGTTACCACTTTTGGGGATTGGATTTCTTAGGTTATGAGAAAAAAGTAATCCCTCCACTTTTCCTTCTTTCCTATTTTTTTTCCATACCAAACAAGAAAAAATGAATCTTTTCCTTCACGTTTTCCTCCTCTATTTTTCTTCCTCCCATTTTTTCCTCCTACCAAACACACCCTCAGCTTTGTTTTGGAAAAGAAGGGAAAAAAGTGTAGGAAAAGAAAAAGGGAACCATTGGTTGGAATAAAAAAAAAAAGAGGGAGAGAGGAAAGGAATCATGTTTTTTTATTGTTTGGGTGAAACAAAAAAAATTGGGAGATGAGAATCATTGTTTTGATTTTTTTTTTTTATACTTCAAACATAAAATCAATTGCGAAATCTGCAAAGTTTTTTTTTTCTTTGATTGTTTGGTTGATAAGAATATCATAAAATCAATTGCAAAAAGTATGAGTGAATTGTTTTTAAAATCTTCCCACAGAATAAGAGGTATTATGGTATGGTTTCTTAAAAGGTTTATAATGAAAAGACAATAAAGGATGCATGAATTACTCGTGAATTAAAATTAGATTAAAGGATACTTTATACCGATCATAAGATGATGTTTCTACTTATTATTTTATTGTCACTCTAATTATTAATTTGTAATAGAATGATCCAAATAGGTAACTTATGAAGTTGTCAATGTCACCAAAATCAACATCATGCAAGTTATAAAAGTTAAAAGGACTAGGTTAAGGGGGAAATCCAAAACAAAGTTAGAGAGTATTTAGATTACAAAAACAAATTAATGATGTATATATTTGAATGTGGCAAGATTCTAACTAGAATTTATCCATGAGATATAATATTGGA
Source organism: Iris pallida (assembly GCA_029216955.1). NCBI lineage: Eukaryota > Viridiplantae > Streptophyta > Magnoliopsida > Asparagales > Iridaceae > Iris > Iris pallida. The sequence continues at coordinate 9,047,968 of JANAVB010014600.1, forward strand.
CATTGTTATAATGAGAATCTATTAAGTTGTCAGGAATTTCATATGTCTATGCATGCCTCATGGTTTTATATATGTATCAAGTTGTCAAGAATTTCATATATCTATTAAAATACAACTCAACTATTTTCACTTAGTTCACATACTTTGGTGAGTACGAACAACCTAGAGATTCAACAAACTGTGATCCTAATTGTTCTATTAAAAGATTACCATAATACTACCGAGAATGAACCACTCCTCCATAAGGATTACCGCTAAAGTGTAATGCAAAACACGGACAACTTAGGCCCGTAGGATGACTATCTAATGAGACGTTCCAAACAATTTAATTAACCTGATGATTATACGTATCATGTATGTGTTAATTAGCACAACACTCTTTAAAACAACTAGAAAATCGAATATAGAGAAGTAGGAGATCAACTTCTTGTTTAACCATACTGAATTGTTTATCGGGTAGATTCTAATACCACTTGTTGGAAGTACGACAAGGCTTGGTCAATTGTAGGAGGGTTAGTATGTGATTGAAAGTGGGAGCATGTCTTATCCTCTTTCACCTCCCATCTACTCCAAGGCAATTTGTTGGTAGATGGCAAGACTTTGCTTTGTTGCATAGCCCTTATCCTCTCTTTGGTTGGTTAGTTGGTAGAAGTACTCATTTGCCATGTGATTTTGGTCGCATAGAATTTTAGATTTGAGACATGACACAAATTGTAAAAGTGATGCTATCGGAGCTTAATGTTTATTTTCTCATCAACGATGATACAATAATATTATCAGCACAAAATTTTAGAAATAAAATAGTAATAGTATAAAAGATTATGTAAAAATAATAATAGAATGGTATGTTGGACTTTTGTCAAAAAAGTAGACTTATATAATGTATAAGTAGTATACCAAAAAATTGATGCCTTCTAAAAATGGCTGAGATAGTTGTCTTATAGGCTTCGTATCAAGTTTGGGTATAAATAGGATAACCAAAAATATCATATGTCAAATCATATTGTATCTTATGTCAAAGTGTTGTGGAAAAGTATATCACATATCTTGACTTTTCAAGATCAAAGATGACAACCAAGCGGTTAGTTCTCAACTTTCCAACAGTCAAATCTTCGGTTTGAATAACAACTGGAACTCTTCGTGGCAAGTTATTTGAAAAATGCTATTTTGACAGCTCGCGAGAGTGGTCCCCGTCCGTGTGACATCCAGCTATTAGCTTTCCTGCTAACGTGAGCTCAATCGGACATGAGGTCAATGTCGATGTACCGTGTGGCTACAGACCAGCCCCACGACGATCAAAATAGCAGTTTCCTATGTATTTTCAGGTTGACATTGGCTTTTATAGGTTTACTAGTAAATGCATGTGCTTTGCATGTATAATAAAAATATTATCCAATTATAGTTAAATATCTCTTCTAACTCATGTGGTTAAGGTACAAGATATTTTTCTTGTTTGGCTGAGTTCGATTTTCCATGTTGATAAACTTTTACTTTTTTTAACAATTTTTACATAATTTTTTTTTTAACAAAATGAACCGTGATATAATGACGGCTTAGACGACTCGCTTTTGAGCCGTTTTGAAGCCTCGTTATATAGTGGAAGATGTTGGAGAAATTTTATATTATTAATAACTTTGGATTCAATATTTTACATTAATTCGATTGTTGGCTTGTTGGTTCTTGTTTCTTCTTTCCTGGTTTTGAGAAAATTATGTAGATTCTATCAGGTTCCTTTTTTTTAGCATAGACAAGTTAGTTATACAAGTTGTACGACTATATATGATCTAAAAAAAATTTAAAAGGTTCTAAATAATTTAACATCCATATACATTATTAATGTAGAAATTCTATTTTTAGATTTATGTTTTCATATTTTTCAGAAACTGCAGTAACATAATCATCAAAACGTCAAAAATTATTTTTTTTTAGGATGGTTAAAAAAAATTATTTTTAATATTTGTATAAAATCTTTGGAATGTCAAAAAACGATCCTAAATTCTACGAAATTGGTGTCCCTTTGATTTGCCAAAATTTTCAAAGCTCTTGACTTAAACTTCTCCAACATAGACATGATTATAAGTCATAATGTGCCTATTTGAGCTAATTAATCATTTTGTCCAATTTTTTATGTTAAGCTCAGAAAAAAAAAATATTTAAGGAGCATGAACATTATGGAGCTTCGTCGATGGCTGTCATCATGAATCATCATTCTGAGACTTTCAGCGATATCCATATGCATGGATTTTTTTTTTTAATTTACTTTTTTATTTATTTTTTGCATAAAAGAAGATCCCTATAGCTCCTCCAGGCTCTAGAGCTCTTGATTGGTAACAAAATATAAAGGTTAATCCATGAAGCCACCACTCTAATCCCATCATTAGTCTTAAGAATCTAAAAATATAAAGGTTTAGGGAGTGAAATATATTAATTACAAAAAAATGATTACTTATGATATGTACTAGTTAAAAATTAATTAATTTAATCAAGTATAAGGTATTCTAAGGACAACGTTTAGATCGTCTTCATTTGTAGGAGCAAAATATATTGTTCGGAGAGCGTTATGTAAGTAATTATCTTTAATAATTTCCTTCCTTTCATTTATAACATTTTGCCAACACATAATTAGGAAGTTTAGAAAATTCATAATGTGCACACCTTGCATGTCACTTGGTGTATATTTCCATCCGTTTAAAAAAAAAAAAAAGAGTAATGATATTCGTACCTCCAAATTGTTCCTCCAATACATCCCTCCTTATGTGGCAGCTGACGTAGCATGTTAAATAATATTATGTGTCATCTGACATTAGGGGTGCAACTCGGGCGGGCTAAACCCGAGCCCGATCGGATAAACCCGCCAGTGGGTTGGGTTAGGGTTGATGATACTTGGGCTCGGGCTTGGGTTCGGGTTAAAATATTTGAACCCGGTCAAAAATTGGGTTGGGCTCGGGTTCACGTGTCGAGTTACACGAATAACCCGAAACCCGACACACACACATATATATTCATACTTTCTAATAAAAAATTTAAATCCTAAATTTATCAACCCAAACTCTTCAACTCCTTCTAAATTTCATGTTAATTTGTATTTTATAATGATGCTTAATTGCTATTTGATTATGTGTTTAATATTAATCTTATTTAGAATTATTTTAAATATCATATTAGAGCCCGATAAACCCATTGGACCCGACCCAACCCGAGCTTCCTCCGGGTTCGGTCTTGGGCTTCATATGTTGAACCCGAGGTCGGGTTGGGCTTGGGCTCGGGCTCGGGCTAGGATTATCATTCACCGGGTTGGACTCGGGTTGAACTCAAGCCCGACCCAACCCGCCCGAGTTGCACCCCTATCTGACATGGCCGATGACATGACAAATTTTAACTCAAAAAGTTAATTACCTAATTTTGTCCATGTTAATTTAATGTTAATATTAATTAATGTTAATACTAATTTTAATTTAATATTAATATTAATATTAATTAATGTTAATATTAATGTTAATGTTGATTTTAATGTTAATGTTAATATTAATATTATTGTTAATGTTAACGTTAATATTAATTTTAATGTTAATGTGAATATTAATTTTAATGTTAATTTTAATTTTAATTTTAAAATTTGTCACATCAGCTGTCATATCAACATGCCACATCAGCTGCCACGTAAAGAAGGACGATTTGGAGGTACAATTTGGGAGAACAAATAGCATTATTCTAAAAAAAAAAAATTTATATTTTAGGAAAAATAATTTCAACACATATTCCAGAAGCATAATTAAATATATCTACATTTAATGTAGAAATATAGCAAGTTTATCGCAGACTTATAATCCGAAAGACTTTGATGCTGATTTATTATAGATGACAAAACAGAATACATATATGCATAATTTTTTTTACTACATTGACAATGTATAAAATATAAATTCAGAGTGCAGTGTTTTTCTTTTTTTCTTTTTTTTAAATAAGCACAAGAATTAACAACATTTATCTGCATTTAGCAACATTTTCTTTTCTTTTTTTAACTAAGCCGTCATTATATCACAGTCCATTTTATTTAAAAAAAATTTGTAAAAATTGTTGAAAAATGTTTAAATTTGTCAACATAGATAATCGAACTCAATCAAACAAGAAAAATACCTCACACCTTAACCATATGAGTTAGAAGAGATATTTGATTATAGTTGGATACTATTCTTATTATCAGTTATTATACGTGTGAAGCACGTGCATTTAGTAGTGTTATTATAGTGCTTACTATTGTAATAATAAACATGTTTATGTGATGTAATAGACTTAGAACATCCATTGTGAAAGAAACCCGCATAGCGAATATAGTCTTTCAATAGAGATATCTAGCTCGGAAAACTATACCAATTTCACTCAGAATAATTCTATATGTTTGCTTACATCTTTTTCTAGTGGGCAATCAAATAGAGGAGACTAGATCTACAGTTTCTGATCCGGTATCCCAATCCTATCCCCTTTATATATTGTGAATTTTTATGTTGGTTTTTATCGGTGGGACTCACACGTCACACGGAGGAGGACATGATTGGAACATGGACAGCTGATCCGGTCCCCAAATGAGACCGGATAAACTGTCTTCCAAATTAAAGTGTATATAGTTGGTTTTGGAACACATAAATCTTTTAGAAATTTTAACATTTTCAAAAAGTGGAGAATAATTTGAATGAATGAGTGGTAATATATTCAAGATAGAATTTTTATATAAAAAAATGAAATATTTTAGTAAATGTTCCCATTCAATATATAGAACTAGCATATACTTTCACTCTTTTAAAAAACTAACAAATGTCACTATTCCTTTGTAAATCAGTCAAAATATGAATAAATAGTGGGGATATATTTTAAAATGTTATTTGTTCTATACATACAAAGGAATACAGACATTTCCTAGTTTAAAAAAATAAAATAAAAGTACATACTAGTTTCAATATTTTGAATGGGGCCATTTGCTAAAATTCCCTAAAAAATAACTTATTTGTGGATATGCCAGAATAAGAGTAAGATGAGACAATTTTGTCTCATATAATTTGGACATGGGAAGTGATATAGACTTAATTTCAACTTGATACTCTCAACTAGCCAAAAAAATTTAATTTGATATGGATATCTTACATATTTGAACCAAACCAAGTCTATTTGAACCATGATTGAACCCCGGTCCGACCTATACCAAAAAAATAGTTGGACCATCGGTCCGATTTTTAAAACATTGGTCTTAACACAGCTGAATTGAAAGAGCCTGGCCTATTGGGCGATGATGAGCCTGGCCTGTGCGATGCGGGGCATCCACAACGTCGGAAGAATGACAAAAAATGGCCACAATCTGAGCTGGCGTGGGACAGAATGGGGCGCCCCGTGCATGAAAACTCATCGGCTAGGGCGTCGCGTGGGCGGTCGAGGACCGGCACCATTCTACCACGGGTATAAACGACTGTAATGTCCCGAATTCGTGATACGTATTTAGTATACGTATACTTGTTTTGGACCCATATTTTATTTAGTCATGATTAGTTATCTTGGTTTATTTTGCATTGGCTTGGTTTTATTGGCATTGATAGTTCAATTGTTTTAATGGTTCATTGGTTTATTTTGGATTAGTGAGGCTTGGTTTATTTCATGATTCATTTGGTTTAAATTGCTAGAGAGAGAGTTTATTGGCCTTGACTTGGTTCACCTTGGTTTATCTTGGCTTGGTTTATTCCCAGGTTGGTTCGGCTTGGCTTGGTTTTGCCTTGGAGAAGCACCTACCTACCACCACCACTACCATTTATTAACCCCCACTTCCTTCTCTCTCTTCATTACTCTTTTTCTTTCCTCCATTAATTCTTCACCTACCAGAGGAAGAGAGGCCTAGGCAAGTGCAACTTGCTTCATGGAGGAACTCAAATTTTATTGCTTCATTCTCTTCCTTACAGCATTTTAACTCACTTTAGTACTTGGCATTTTTAATTTCCATGGTTAAATTTGTGTAGATCTAAGCTTATAGTATTTTCGAATTTCTCGGGTTTTGATCTATTTAGCATTGTTATTTCCAAGTTTTGATGGTTCCATCTTGTAGATTATTTTATTCTGCCCCGTTTTGACTTATGGAAGTTCAGATTTGGACTCTGGAGGAAGGTTTTACGGAGCTTGGATGCATGGTTTCATGGTGTTCTTCTTCTCAGAAACTTGGAGAAGAATAACAGTACTTGACTTGACCGTATGAATATTTCATGCGCAGGTGATTCCCCTAGCCGCATGAGCCCTCACTTGAATTCAGCCGCATAGGCGCATGACCCCGCTAACCGCATATGCCACTCTTCTAGCCGCAGAGGTCTCGGCATAGTCCGAGCCGCATGAACTTGGTCCACTTGTAACCGCATATAACTTGTATTCCCTCTGACCGCATAAGCTCCTGAATTGATCTGGCCGCATGGGTTCCTAACCGAGCCGCATGCACCCCTTCATCTCCTGGCTGCATGAGCCCCCACTTGAGTTCAGCCGTATAAGGACCGAACCCGGCTAGCTGCATGAGACCCCCTTGACTCCGGCCGCATATACCTGATTGATCGTCGGCCGCATGGACGTATGTCTCCGCCTGCCGCATATGCACAGCTTCTCCGTCTGCCGCATGCGCTCACCCAGCCAGCCGCATGAGCTGCTCTTGTTTCGAGCCGCATGGGCTCTTAATTCACCCGACCCGCGTGAACTTCTTTCCCCAGCCGCATGCGCTTGACCCTATCCAGCCGCATGGACTGTTCTCCTCCCAGCCACATGAGATCATTCCTGACCGCATAGGCCTGAGCCGCATGGTCCTCCTATAGCTCTGTGTACTGTTTTTTATTACTATTTGCCCATGTCTTGTAACCCCTTGTGTAACTTGAGTCCCTATGGCGTGCACCTTTACCTTTATTGTATATTTTTATGCCCATTTTATATCCTTACGCCTTTTTTTCTGAACTAGATAATCACGAATTTATTTAATATGTTTGGAAGTGATAATTGAACATGACATGACATGACCTGATAGTGGCCCGTCGTGGTGCACTCTTGACCAGTAAACTTGACATGATAGCCTGACATGATATATCTTGATAAGCTGTTGCGACGGCTACCTGACATGACCTGACCTGTATAAGTAACCTGGACACCGTGGGCGATTGTGCTTGTACAAATAATCCAGTCCTGTCTTGCATCATGTCTAGGAGGGGACTCCTGAGTACCACGGTCAGGAGTACCTACTGAAATAGACTAAGGTTAATGACTAGATTAATTCATTAGTCATGAAGAGATGTTCCCCAGTTACAGGCGATCCCGTTATCCCGGCCGCAAATGTTTGGACTTGTAGCCTGCCGACGAGTAGGACACATTTTCAGCCCACTGTTATGTGGGGCACCCTCTATTGTCACTTTAATGATTGAACTCTATTGTCACTCTAATGTATCGTACTCTCTAAATTGTCACTATAATAATTACCTGGATAACCTGGATAGCTGCAGGGCCTGTGACTACTTGGAGCATCTCATTACATCTTGCTAGTAACTAGGATTGTGATAACCCTAGTTAGTTAATATAGAAAGCCGTAGGCGATGATTGGCCGTGAATGCTTGGATGGAGTTGTCACGCCCAGATTTCGTAGAATCGATAATCGTCCCCCGGGCGTGATGCCGTGCGAGCCTAACTTGCGCTCGCACAAGGCATAGTCATAAGGTTATCCGAAACACAACAACAAGAGAATGCGCAGAGTAAATTGAACACACATTATAGAGAAGGAAACATAAGCTTTATTGATAATGAACATCATTTTACAGACTCGATACAAAGGCGCCGTGCGGGCTTTTTACAAACTGACTCCATTACAAAATGAACGTCGACGAGATAGCCATTACATACATTTCATCCCTTGATTACAACCAGCATTACAAAACCACCTGGGATGACGGGGAGCCGCTCCATCTGTCTTCTTGGCCTTCGACAGCAGGGTCTTCAAAAGTTTGATCCAAGCTTCGATGCATGGACGAAGCTTCAAAACACACGAGCGTTGCCTACCTTCACGTAGCACGCTCCTCCCGATCTATCGCACCTGTAGAGAGAGCGAGGATCAGTACAATCAACATGTACTGGCGAGTGGCTAATTAATTTCCAGGCTCTCATTTGGTTCAAGAATTTAGATAAAATTATACAACTTGCTTTTAGTGGTCTTTCTAGCAATCCTAGATATTTTCATAAGAAGCATTAAGTTACATCAAGATTTCCTCCGACAGAGCGCACCGTGCGACATAAAAACTTACCATTGATAACAATTTATGTCAAGTGTTTGATATGGAGGTCACTGGCATTAACTAGCCATCTTGGACATAGCCTGGCAATACGGGACCCTTGTAACGCAAGTAGCGAGCCCCGATGCAAGTCCCCGTCTTACCGATTGCCTATTACCCAGCTCGGCTATAACCTGTTTCTTCCTAGGCCGAGTCGGTCCCGTGGCCCCGGGTTGCCGCTCGAAGAAACCATCGCCCTTGTCGACAAGTTGTCCATGACCATGATAGGTTAACATGGTGTATTTAAGATACCGTTGGGGCTTGTTATGTAATCAATTCATTTACTTGTTCGTTTAGCAGGCCTAAAATAATTCTATCTTTTTTCAACACAACACATTCTTTTTCACTTCTAACATACAGGACTTGTATTCTGTAAGCAATTCATTCAATTTTAGTAACATTATCCGAGTTCTCATTTCAAATAGAGGGTCGAGACGAAGGGGGGTCAGCCACTCACCTTGAGTTTTTGCTTGAGGCGAGGGACTTGTTGGCTGCGCTAGACGTCGCCTACGCGATCACCTGAAATCGCACAAGCAACCGATTAGAACACTGTATTATGCAAGAGTTCGATAGAAAATGCGAGCTCGAAATGTAAACCATGAAAACCATCGAAAACATTCACGAAAACGCATTCGGAAAACCAAAGCCAAAACCAACGCAAGCGGCGTGAAAAGCAGAGCAACGGGAGGTCTCTTCCGACTCAGCCGCAGAGTCAATCCTCGAGGCGCTACCCGCTGAATGTGGGACTTGGTTCCGAAGAAGCCATTCCATAACGTGGAATGGATCTTAATTCAACCGTTCTCGTTCGATCGATTCGATCGGTCCCGACCTATCGGTCCCGACCGAGTCGATAGCGACAGTGTTTCTTTCTCGCGCACCCCGTGGACGGACAACGGGGCACGATGTAGGGACGGGGCACTGCACCATGTTTGCAAAAACAAAAGTATAGAACTTTATTGATACAAACTGTAATAAAGATTACAAGAATTCTGGGAAAATTACAACTGTAGGAATCCAATCTCGATGACGATTGCTTTATCCCTTGGACGATGTGAACTGTAAAGACGAAGCCTTTGAAGTTGAAAACAACTCTGGAAACTGAAGGCAAAAGCCTCTGAAGTTGAAGACAAAAAGTCTCGGAAGAATGCAGCAGCACTTTGGCAAGAACTCCTGGACTCTCTGATTTCTGATCTTGATTTCTGATCTTGATCTCTGCCTCTTGAATGAAGACTTGAAACTCTATTTATAGAGTTCTGGAAATAACTAACTTTCAGTTATTTTGGACTGCGCATGATGATTTGCGCAGCATTGGTTTGCGCAACATTGATTTGCGCAGATAGTTACAGGATCGTGGGCCGACTATCATGGACACATGGCATGATTTGATAGAAATGCGCATGATCGTGCATAAACAGTTGCCACGTAATGAACAATCGATGGCATGAATGCCACGTGTAACTTGACAGTTACGTTTGATAGAGTGCGCAGAGTTGAATTGCGCATACATGGTTTGCGCAAACTCAAACTGCGCAGGATTGGTTTGCGCTGCCAGCTGTCAGCCGCCCTCGAGCACTGTGCGGCGCAGGAAACGAACAGACTCCTTGTTATCCGCGCTGTCAGTTGTCAGAAAAGATTTGATTTGATTTAGTAATGATGACTTCTGCCACGTCAGCTTGCGCAATCGGTTATGTGCGCAAATTAGAATGCGCAATCGGTTGGCTGCGCAATCTGTTGTCTGTGCAATTCAACAAGATGATGTATATTTTGATTTCTTGATTTTGTTGATTGATGCAACTTGATTTTTTAGGACCTACAAGACCCCCTTCAAAGTTTTCGAAAGTTGATTTGATTCAAAGTTTCGAAATACTTTGAATTTTTGAATTTTTGAATCAAGTTGCGCATGATGATGGGCTGTCTGCGCAAAGCGAAGTATTCCCCGATCTTAGGCGCAATCCAAGGCAGCCGTATCGTATTTCAAAGGCTATAAATAGCCCACTTCTTCATTTCATTTTTTTACTTTGCCTCTTTCGTGCTTTTGAGAGAAAAAATTCCCGAACCCTTTCTGTCTTCTTTCTCCAACGACTTCCATGGCGCCCCGACGATCTAATATTGCCGCCACCGCCGCTGCGAAGGGAAAAGCTCCGGCCGAATCCTCTGACAGAGTTGCTCGGCGAGCATCTCGATATGAGTCTGCGCACCCTGCTCTGATAGGTAGTAAAACCGATCGAAACCCCTTTTTAGGGTGTTTTGACTTCCTTCGATCTTCGAAACTCATTTCTTTTTACAGATGAGTTCAACTTGCGCCACCCTTTTTAGAGTTTTTTGGTTGCATAAACAGTCAGTCTTCATTTTTATGAAGACTGTAATCCTGCGCAATCTATCGAATTGTGCTGACAGAAAGTCAGCGCAATCGATTGATTTGCGCTGAATGTCAGCGCAATCGATTGGTTTGCGCACCCTATTATGATGTGCAAACTAATGTTGCGCAATCCATATTAGCGCAATCTGAGGATTGTGTACTCTTCTGTTTTGCTTGTCTGAAAAATAGAGTTTTTGACTTGTACTGATCTTCCTCTGTTTTTGATGCAGTTGAAACCAATGAAGATCCAAACTATGAACATTTTGTGGGAACTTTGTCTGAATCTGAATATAAAGAAGATTTGTCTCACGTCCATTATCCTCAATACGATCTGCCGACTTCTCGTCAGGCAATATTGATTTCTCAGGACAACGAAACTTTAATGTGTCTAATGAATGGACAGCCTCTAAAATCAGCAGATGCTGTTATCCACAAGAAACCCTTATTCTTGTTTGGTGACGCCTTTGAAAAAGTCTCCCAGCCTAGGCCAATGATGGAGGAGATGGTAGTCCACCGGGAAGACAGATCATTCTTCATTCCTAAAATTGCTCGATGCCTTCCTTTGTCACGGTATGCTCATGCGAGCTACCCAAGGAAAATGGATTGGAACATCACCCTTCTCCAGGATGCTCGTGCAGGGAAGATCTTTGTAAAGAAGGTTAACGGGAAAGATATGTTTTACAGCTCTTCTGACAGATACAGTGTTATGTTGAGAGGTTTAAGACCCAGCTGCATCCCACCGGAAAACTCCTCTATGCTGATGCCCGTCAGAACCCCTATATTCGCAAATGAATTTGCGAAGGAAGAAGGAAGATACCCTGAACAGGATATCAGAATGACTGGATTAGTGAATCCAGATTACAAACGATGGAATTGCATTGCAAATTGGGTTCTGACAACCTTTCAAGACAAACTTCAACAAATTAACCTGTTTCAAGCAGTGCATGCCACTGTATACGGGTTTGCTCCTAACCCTCAAATGTTTTTGGCCTTGGCTGAGCGATACAATTACAGAACAGGAACCTTCATGACCCCGGGTGGAGAGATGGGGTTTGCACTCCATGAGATGAAGTACATCTCATACTTGCCCATGGCGGATGCTCCATATGAGGAGTTTGTTCCCACAAATGACGAGTTGGAGAAACTCAGAAAAGAAAATGCAGAAATGGTAGCAGTGTTTGAAGAACTGCTATGCCATTACAAAATTTGCTCTTTGTACTATAAGAGTGCTACGGCCAACACTTGCTATTCTTCGAAGTGGTTGCCATATTTGTTCTTAAATCATATTGAAGAGAAGAAAACCAAGGAAAATGACAAATGTTACCCTCATTTTTTCAAACCCTTGATTAACACGGAAGTCATGAAGATGATGGAAGAAAGTAAACATTATGATAAGGAAATGAAGGATGATTATCAATGTCCACCTTTAAAGAAAGGTGACATTTTGGAGAGTTTTTTGAGAATGGGTTACAGACCCATGTCCAAAGAAGCCCAGTTAGCAGGGTTTCTGACACACTGGCTCAGACGATTCGTGGTCCCGGGATCTAGTGCAGTGGACCGTTTTCATCGCGGTGTACTTTTTGCTGCCGTCAAGCTAGTCTTCGGTTATAAGGTTGACTTGTTATCGACAATGACCTGCAGATTGAATGCGAGTCTTCGCTTGTATGTTGACTCGATGCTGAAGGCAAAGGGAGAGAAAGAATTCCCCCGTCTCGAAATGCCGTACACTTATCTCTTTGGATGGTTACTCCTCCACTATCCAACTTTAATGGACCCTGGTATGGGACCAGTAGATGGCAGCTTCTTGCGCAGATATTCTCAGGGTAAATGGAAGTACACCTCTCTGAGTGAATGTAGATTTGTTTTAAATTTGAACAGAGGATGGAACTTCTGTTGCGTCCCTCTCCCGGCCGGTCATGACCAGATGCCACCCAATATGGTAGATTCAAAACTGCAGCCCTTAAACCGTGTGGCCTTTGAATGGTTGAAGACAATTCGACCATCTCATTTAGTATACCGCTTTGAAGAAGAATGCTTTTTGGAACCATACCTTCCTAGCCGTTTTGCTAGACAATTTGGGTATGATCAGTTCCACGTAGGGAACGCAATCACCTGCCTTCAGGGCAAAGGTTTCTTGATTGACGGGGCCCGAGCTTGGGCCTACTACAATGCCCGTGACACAAAGGCTACCTTCTCTATGCCACCAAAGAGCACTCCTCAAGGGCCTCGGATGCTCTTTACATACTCGGTATTCTACACATCTGCAAATACTTTTGCCGAGAACTTTAATCTCGCCGATAGTTTTGCTTCTGCGATAAGATTGAGGAAAGGGAGGATAGCTTTATCAATCCCTGCCAATGATGAGACAAACGAACCGGCGGATGAACCCCTAGAAACTTCAAGAGAAATGATGTTCCAACAAGAGATAAACGCAGCAATGCGGATCTCTCTAAGAGTGGGAAAGTCTCCTGCCAAGAAAAGAAGAAGAGAGGAGCCTCCTGCTCCTGCAGCAAAGAAGAAATTGGTCTTGGAGCATTCTTCTGATAAAGTGACTACAAGATCCCAATCTCGGCAGCTAGCCGAGACAAATCAAGAAGTTACTACTACACCAACTTCTGTACAGAAGCAAACAGCACCAATAAATGTAGAGAGTCCCGATAGACCTCTACACAGAAAGAAGAAGAAGTTGGTTACCAGAAGAAATTTAGAAGCCTCTTCTTCCAAACAACTCCTGACTTCAGTAGATGCTGCAGCAGGATTTATAATGCCATCTCCCACCCCTGTTTCTGAATCAGGGAATAAAATCCTTGAAGAGACTGAACAAAGGGGAGATCTTGACCCCAGAACTGAAGTTGAAACATTCAGAGAAAACATCATTGAGGATGAGCAAAATATTACACGACCCCTTTCACCTGTCGTGGAGACGACTCAGCTTCCTCCTACCCCAAAGACTCTTCGTGAAGAAGAAGAGCATAAAATGATCGAAGCTTTAGAAGATTGTTATAGCCTGCAGGAGGATCTCACCGCAACTGACAGTGGGAATGTAGCCCAAGAAGAAGAAGAAGATAAGGATGAAGAAAGCTCTTCGTCTGGAAATATTGATAAGTATATACAGAATCCTGAAGGGGACAACGAAGAACACATATCTCTTGAAACTGCCGACGATGCTTCGGATCCTAAAAAGGATATTGAAGTAGAGGCGTTAGTAGAAAAGGTTGTTAACCCTGATGAAGACGTCGAGATAGAAGTATCCCCTGAAGAAGTGGCTGGTGAAGATGTTCAGCAAGAGAGTCCCGCTACCGAACCCCAAGGTATAAAATAATATTTAACAATCTTCTTTCTTTAAAATAGATTGATATCTAATATCTTCATTTGTAGTTCTTGCAGGTCTTGATACTCTACCAACACCTCCGAGGGACCTGGCTATGGTGCCTATTCCAACGGTAGTTGTTAGTAGTAGCCATCACTTATCTTGCGGCTCTGAAGCGGGCAGCAGCCAAGCTGTCGCAACTGAAGCTACTTCCGTTCAACGGGAGTCTATTCCAGCAGAAAATGCAGTTGTTGTTAGATCCAATCAAGATAAGACTGCTGCTTTTTTAATTTGATCTTTTTGTTTATTGGCAAATTAGTAAAATAATAATTTTACTTTTTGCAGAAGAACAAACAGGAGGAGCAGCTAGTTCTACTCTGGCTCCTTTGTTTAAAGAGCCTATCATTCATCAGCAAAGGATTGAGCAACCGACTACCCCATCCTCAACAGGGGTAGCTCCGACTCCTGGAACTATAGCCATCAATCAGCAAGTTGTCCAATCTTTTACCAGATGTTTCTTTGAGTCATTGGGATCTCTTGTCCGTAAAATGATAGAGAAGGAAGGAGCTAACTTCATTATGGTTAGGGACCCCACTTCTTTCCTGATAAAAGCCATAAGAGGCCAAGGAGACGAAGCCCAAGCCGTTCTTCTTGAACATATATTAGATGAGTTGGAAGTATCCATAAGGAAATATAAAGAGCTCAAGAAGAAGAATATAGACTCTCTGGTGCAAGCTGAATATGAACGACTAGCCCAAGAAGCTGATATAGAAAGGATAAACCTTCAGAACCTTTTAGAAGCTCATTCTGCAAAGTCAGCAGAATTCAACTCAAAGATAGAATCAGTTACTTTGGCAGCTGAGAACAAAGGACAGAGGCTTGCTGAATTGAAAGCGGAAATTATTCGCCTTCAGAAGGAATTTGAAGAAGAAACTGCCAATCAACGATTTATGATTGAACAACTCAATGCCCTAATTCAGGAGAAAAATGAGTATGACGAGACTCATAGTGCTGAAATTACCCGCAGGACAGTAGATATGCCCATCTTTGATGAAGAAAATGGGATGGAGGAAGCAAGAATGAGAGTAACAACTAGTCACGAAGAAGAGCTGCAGACCTTGAAGCAGCAAATTGACAATCTGATTGTCCCTCCTTCTTGATTTTGTATTTGTGTTTTATTGCTATAGCTACATTTTTGTAATGTCCCGTATTTTGATATAAAAGACATTTTGTTGTGGCTCCATTATTTATTGCATATCTTATTTAGATATAAATAAATAGAGATAGAAAATATATTCAGAGGTGCAAGACATGATATATTTCTTGATAATTTTGTAGAAAATAATTATATTCATTATATCTGCTCAGAGGTAATATGGACATGGCAGAATATATTGAATATTATTATTTCGATTTTGACAACTTAATCGAAAACGACAAGTTGCTAATGTAGATAATGAACGATGATGAATCGTCAATATTTGTGAAAATGAATGAACGGGAAGACCATCAAATGATGGATGACAATGAACGGGTGAACCGTCAAACGAATATGATAAATGAACGGATGAACCGTCGGGCCTTTAATGAACGGATGAACCGTCTGATGAATGTGATAAATGAACGGATGAACCATCGGGCTTTAATGAACGGATGAACCGTCTGATGAATGTGATAAATGAACGGATGAACCGTCTCTTCGTTATTTGAGGAACTTCTGCCTATAAATATAACAGAAGTCTGACAGGAATGAACACTTCTGATTTCAACATAAAAATGTCGTCGTCCGGAGAAGTATCTAAGAAGGCCGAGATCGCCCCGAAGGTTGAGAAGGGCACTGAAGAGCGCCCTGTCGATCCAATCCAGCCGAAGGAGGCAAAAGCGGGCGAAGGTCCGTCTGCACCCCAGCCGCCACGGGATATCTTGGACTTCCTGCTCGAACCAGGAAAGACTGAAGAAGAAGAAGCCATGAGGATGGCCGCCTGCAAATTCCTCGTGGGTTCCAGCAAGGAGGTTCTTAACTCTTTTGCTGATCATGTCTTCGAGAAGGACGGCAGTGGCCCGCGTCCCAATGTAGAGAAAGATGATAGTGACCTTTAACATTATGTACTATCATCTAATGAAATAAATTTGCATTTTATTTATGAACTTGATTCTGTTTGACAATTTTACAAGCATTTACATTTATACATAATACTTCTTGAGAAATTTGTCATTGATAGGCATCATGGCAATTCGACCATCGAGCTCTGAAAGTTGATAGGCTCCATTTGAGAAGACTTTGCTTACAACATAGGGACCTTCCCATTTCGCATCGAATTTCCCTTTGCTCATATGAGTCATAGTCATAGGACGTCTGACTGCTAGAACAAGTTCTCCTTGTTGAAATGCTCTGACTTTAACTTTACGATTGAAAGTCTTTGAGATGCGGGCTTGATATAGCTCAATATGCTATTGAGCCATTAATCGCTTCTCATCCAACGCTTCTAACTCTTGAAGTCGAAGAAGATCATTATTTTCTGTGGTAAGCTCATTGGCAATAGCGATCCTTAAAGAAGGAATTTGCAGCACTAAAGGAAGAACGGCTTCACAGCCATACACTAAAGAGAAAGGTGTAAAGCCTGTTGGATTACGGATTGTAGTTCGATAGGCCCAAAGACATTCGCCAAGTTTCTCGCTCCAGTTCCGTTTGTTAGTGGAAACAAACTTCTTGAGGAGTTTAATGATGGTTTTGTTGAAAGCTTCAGCTAGGCCATTAGCGGCAGGATTGTATGCTGTCGAAGCGACATTATTAATCCGGTGATCATCGCAGAATCTAGTGAACTTCTGACTGATGAATTGAGGTCCATTGTCATGGATGATTCTTCGGGGTACACAAATCTATAGATGACGTGGTGTTTAACGAAGTTGATGACATTGCTAGTCTTAACCTCAGTCAGTGGTATAGCTTCAGCCCACTTGGAGAAGTAATCAGTATTGCCAATATGAACCGATATCCTTTAGATAAGGAGGATTAATAGGCCCTATGATGTCCATACCCCAAGCTTCAAAAGGCC